>OY754968.1:27985036-27990036 GCA_963576475.1 Molanna angustata | reverse complement strand
TTGCTTCTTCGATATTCATAGGGGTAATGATATCGAGACAGAATCGTGATATGGTTTGATAATGCCAACGTTTTATAGCGGATTCGACATAAAACTTGGTATAAGGTTGAGAATACTCATTCATATACATATATTATGTACCTACCCATATTACTCATATGTTCACAAATATAATATTCATTATTTTCATTTATTTTTGATCGATTAAATTTTCAGATTTATCGTGCAAATGTCATATTAATTATAACATCAAGAATAATTGAAAATTAAAATTTTATGAAAAAACATTAATCAATATCGCAGTAAGCTTAACGTGTTGGGTCGTATTTTCAAATAGGTACCAATTCTGAAAACTACAATGAAAAATTATAAAATCTTGTAAATTGAATTTATTTCTCACATTACTAGGAAGTAAATTGATCATAATATAATTCACTGTAAGTTGGATATATAACAAAAACCTACATACTTTGTATTATGAGCTTTGCGTTTTCACAAAACGTGAACATACAACAGTATGTTTTTTTACTCTCCACACTATGGAATAGGAGAGAGTCATGATTTCGCAAAATTTAAGCGTATTTTTTTTACATCAATTTCTCAATGGGTATCATGTAGAGAATGCACACTATGAGTTTCGTCGTGATGCGTTTGTGTGTATGGCGTATACGCTGTACGCCGTACGCCGTACGCCGTAGCATTTATCTTTTTTGTGTCCTCTCTACAGCCCAAACTATAAGTCTGATCGACTTCATATTAACATCATATATGTAAAGTGCAAAGACCTAGAGCTGATTAGTTTTCCATAGACAACTTTTGATTTCTTCTCTATGAATTCATCATTTACGTTGTTTTTTTTTTGTGTCCTCTCTGCAGCCCAAACTATAAGTCCGATTGACTTCATATTGATATCACATGTGTTAAGTCCATAAACTTAGAGCTGATTAGTTTTCCATAGACAACGGTTCATTTTTTCCCAATGTTTCTTTATGATTTCATCTATTAAAACTGAAAAAATGCTCTCACGACCTGGAAATTAGAGATATTTTAATTTGGTTTCAACTATTTATACAACACCAAGAATCTTCATAAAATTGTATTCAAAGTTGGTCAATGTTAAAAGAAAAATATTCAACGGTTTCAAAAATTATATTTTATTTAATGGATATTTGTATGAAACTTATATGTAACAAGAGAATTTTTTTATATTTGGCAATGTTCAGTTCATTGATTTCATATTGATATAAGAATATTAATAGCTTGAACTTAGAACTGATTAGCTTTTCATAGATATCATAAAATTTCTTCATATGATATCACGTGTCAACATTGTCAAAATGCTCTAACGCTCTTTGAAACAAAATTTATCTGCTTTTTTTAAAATATTTCATACAACATAAGCAGTCTTCACTATACTGCATTAATAGTTTGTCTATCTTAACATAAAAATATACTATCGGAAGAAAATTTATATTCCTGATAGTAACATTTAGAATGAATAAAAATGTAATTAGATAAATTTCTATGTATGGAAACGTTCAGTAATTTGATTTCATGTTATAATGTAAAGAGCTTGAACATAGAACTGATTAGCTTTCCATAAATAACAAAAAAAATCTTCATATGATATCACCTGTCAAAATTTGGAAAATGCTCTCGCGTTCTTTAGAACAAAATTTATCTGCTTTTTTTAAAATATTTCATACAACATAAGCTTTCTTCACTATACTGCATTAATAGTTTGTTTATCTTAACATAAAAATATACTATCGGAAGAAAATTTATATTCCTGATAGTAACATTTAGTATGAATAAAAATGTAATTAGATAAATTTCTATGTATGGAAACGTTCAGTAATTTGATTTCATGTTATAATGTAAAGAGCTTGAACATAGAACTGATTAGCTTTCCACAAATAACAAAAAAATTCTTCATATAATATCACGTGTCAAAATTTTGAAAATGCTCTCGCGTTCTTTAAAACAAAATTTATCTGCTTTTATTTAAATATTTCATACAACATTAGAATTCTACACCATACTGCATTAATAGTTTGTCTATCTTAACATAAAAATATACTATCGTAAGAAAATTTATATTCCTGGTAGTAAAATTTAGAATGAATAAAATATTTCATATAACATAAGCATATTTTACCATATTGAGATTGTCAATATTTGTGGTGTGGAGAGTTTAGTGTTGGCCACAACCCACTCGTTTTACACTATTTACAGAAGAATATATGTTTCTATGGAAATATGAAGTAGGTTTTTAGTCTCCACACTATGGAATAGTGGAGAGTCATGATTTTACAATTTTTAAGCGTTTTTTTTACATCAATTTCTTAACGGGTATCATGTAGAGAGTGCACATTGTGAGTTTCGTCGTGATGTGTTTGTATGTACGGCGTACGGATTATCCTTTTTGTGTCCTCTCTACAACCCAAACTATAAGTCCGATCGACTTCATATTAACATCATACATATGTGTAAAGTGCATAGACCTAGAGCTGATTAGTTTTCCATAGATAACCGTTAATTTCTTCTCTATGATTTCATCTGTCGAGGTATTTTTATTCTGTTTGAAATTTTGATACAACAAAAATACACTCATCAAAAATGCATTCAAGGATTGTCAAAATTTAAAGAAAAAATATGTATGGTTTGCCCTATCAATGTGAAATAAATTTCATATTTGTATGAAAAATGTATATAACAGAAGTAAAATTGCTTCTGTAAGGGAAAATTGAGTAATCAACTTCATATTGATATTGTATGTGTCTCTATTGACAAGTGTATATTTTACTCTCTCTTCTTATATTTTACTTCTATCTTCCCCAAGGGGTAGGCAGTCAGAACCGAACACCGCATTCTTCTATCTTGACACATACGTCGCCTCATCAACATTGATACACTGTCTCATACATGCTCATCTTGTTAGTAATGCAATTTTACTTAAAATTTCTTAGCTGGTATCATGGAGAAAATACATACTATGAGTATATTGACAATGTTTTTGTGTGTATGGTGTATTGTGAAAACTTTTGTCCTCTGGGAATCTTATATTTGTTTAAGAATCTAATAGAAATATACTTCATAAAAATGTATTTAGAGATTGTCAACCTTTCAAGAAGGAAAAATTAACGCTTATTGTGGTGTGGAGAGTTTAGTGTTGGCCACAACCCAGTCGTTTTCGTTTTATTATGGAGGTAGGTATATGGATTGGTTTTATCTTTTTTTTTTCATAAGTTTATTATTGTTTTCTTTTCTTTGATTTTGTTTTTATCACTGAAAACAAAATAAAAAAAACTGTCTCCACCGGGAATCGAACCCGGCCGATTATGATATTAAAACTGGTGTGTGGTAAACTTACACAATGTTTCAAGTAAGGTACACACAAAATACTATCACGGTAAATGCTACAGCATGAGGTTACCAGCGACAAGTGTGCGGGTGAGCATTAACTTATAAAAGAAAGTGCGACACAAAATCGTCAGATGGGGAGATCACCACTCAAAACCTATGTATCTGCGAACTGGAGTAAGACAAGCCGGCTGCATGTCTCCGGTGCTCTTCAATATGGATGAACTGTCTGAGAGACTCGAGAGATCGGGAATCGGATGCCATATTGGCCGCACATGTACCAACCATATTAGCTACGCAGATGCCATGGTCCTCTTGGCACCTTCCATAAAAGGGTTTAGAGTATTAACAGATATATGCGAACAATACGCTAAAGAAATCAATATGGTGTACAATGGCAAAAAATCCCAACTAATGGTGTTCCAGCATGATCGACAGTCCGTTAATGTTCTTCCAGTATATACTGACGGAACTCGCCTTGAACGGACAAGACAAGTCAGGTACCTTGGTCACATCATCAATGAAGATTTGTCCGACGATGATGACATCGAACGGCAAAGACGATGCATAAGCGCAATCTCAAACATGCTCGCCCGTAGATTCTATAAGTGCTCTGTCGAGGTAAAAAGAAACTTGTTTAACGTTTTTTGTATGTATACCTGCGAAATCTGGGCAGCATATAGAAGATCTACTATGGAACGACTTCGGGTGCAGTACAATGACGCCTATAGAATAATATTTGGCTATAGGCGTCATAGCAGCGCCTCAGCTATGTTTACAGAGGGACGATGTCACGGTTTTCATGGTATGCTGAGACATCGAATTGCCGCGTACCGTGAGGGATTATGGAATAATCCAAGTCTGATCTTAAAAGCAGTACAGGAGCACCAGTGTCCGAAATTGTCGCAAAGGTGGATGCGGGTGTTAGTGGAATGACGATATACCTACGGCTTTCTTGTGTTTGTCTTTATTTTAATGTTTATATTAATGCGTTTTTACATGTATCTTTTTTTACATTGTTTCTCATTCTGTTCATTCTATTTTTTCTTTTTTAATTGTTCTTACTTTTGTGTGTAAAATATATGGTCTGTGTAGCATTGCACCCCCCCCCCCTGCTCACGGACTGGAATAAAGTTATTATTATTATAGTCTTGACCCCCAACCTGATATATTTAACTCCACACAGACATCGATGAAACGCGAATTACGCGCAGTTATTGGTAATATTACTGGTTAAAAATCAAACCTACTTTCCTTAAACATTCATCCCTTCCTTATCAACGCTTTCCTATATCCATTACCCTTCCCTTTCCCCCACATACACTCACCATCTTACAATGACTACCCAACATTAATAATTTATAATAATTTAAATATGTGAAACTTTATAATTGGCTATTTATTTTGTATTCTCATTTTAAATTAAGTATTATAAATGTATAGCTGTTAAGTTTCCAAACAAATAAAAAATAAAAAATAAAAATAAATTATTATTATTATTAAAATAAAAATAGTGTTTCTAAATGTCGGAATAGGTAATTTCAATAAATACAATGTTACAATTGAATGGTCAATATCAATAAATACAGACAGGTTTTATACAACGCCATATATTGTTAGAAAAAATACCACCATGG